>JAZHFQ010000519.1:0-21276 GCA_038387885.1 Spodoptera picta
ACCGCTAGATGGCGCTGTCTAGCATAGACGAGTTTGAAAGTGCTCCATATAAAATTGAATTATAAAATCTATACAATTAAATATTGATCTAGTAGTACCATTAAATTGAACATAACGGACTAATACTTAAGCCCGAGTGTTATCTATACCGTAAATTCAGTGGTTTAGTTGCAACATCATAAACAATAAAGTGAACTCGAAGTACATTATTGCCATCAAAATTCACCTATTTATTAAAATCAGTGCTGTAAAAGTCTTTAAACATATTAACATATAGTGCTACAGTGAAGTTGTTGATAAAACAAGTCAATAAGTGATTGGAAAATAAACAAACATTTTTTGCACATGACTCATGATTGACCGCCAATCGTATTCAAAAAACATGAGCATTAAATAGTATTAGAAAATTTCACGCGGTTCTCTCGATGAACAAGTGGTCTGGTGGCTCGAGTACAGGTTTGAATCAACACATACGGTCATCTCGAGTTCGATCCTGGCAAACTGTAATACTTTTTGTGGGTTTTTTAACGAAATATTATTACATTATTTAGTTTAATATTTACCGACAAATAACCAGCTGGCTACGTAAACAAATTAACAGCAACCTACAAAAAATAAAACTACTAAAAGCAAACTAAAAAAAAAATGGAAAAAAACAACATTACCCTCAGACGACGCCAAATTGCGAGGGCTGTTTCGTATGATAATCTAAGCAAAAACAGCTCAATTGACACTACTATCTCGGAAGAAATTTTAGGAAGAAGCTTAGATTTATCACCTCACAGGCAAGGCGAAATTGTGGAACAATTAAACACAGAAATTGAGGGTCTAAAGTTAAATTTGGAGTCCACACAGAATGAATTAGAAAACATTCTGTTAGAAAATAGCGACTTTAAAAAACAGATCCATAAACTTACCCAGGAAATAGAAGTTTTAAAACAAATATGTCAGAGCCCTGTTACATCGATAAGGAAAAACATGCGCAGAAGCAAGCAAAGCAGGCGTTGCCTGACCGATAGTTTTGAGAACAACAGCATGATTTCTCTCTCAAACAATAATACGCCCATTAATAAAAAGGACACATCTTCAAAAACAATAAAGACACAAACAATTAATCTCGATGACAAGGAAAAATTGGATACCTCTAATTCATTAATATGTGAACATGATCAGTTGAATGCAAGTAATCATGTACTATGTAAGTGTAGCAAAACACAAAACCCAAAGGCGAAAAAAATAAGTATTGTTAGTGCAAATAAGTATAACAAAGTTTTATCAATTGCTCACAATACTTTTGAAGGCGCTCAAATCTGCCATTATCTTTACCCCAATTGCGGAATACGTCCAATGCTAAAAACCCTGAAGAATAAGGTAGTAAACTACACAAAAAATGATTACCTCATAATTCTTATAGGTGAAGAAGATTTTAGGAAGACAAACAATTATTTTGACCTAGTAATAGAAATTAGAAGCGCCCTACAGAAAATTGATAACACAAATGTAATATTATGTCTCCCTACGTATAAGTGCAGCCATTATAATTCGGTATTTAATTGGAGGATTGAGACTTTTGCATATTTGCTTTACCTGGACGTGGACACTCATGACTATGCAATGATATTTGACTCAAATTTGGATTTAGCCTACGACCATACAATGTTTTCTGAACGGACTGGACGATTACTTAATGCAGGAATGAAAAATATATTTGAAAATATACTGTTGACAATTGAACAACTTGACATTGAAAATTATCAATATACAGTTAATATTAATAACGATAAAGAATATGAAATAAAGAATAACTCGTTTTTTCTGTGATGCATACCTACATATACTCCATCAAAATATTGCTGGACTGCTAAACAAGGCAGACAGTCTCGCCGTGTGTTTGGATGAATTAAAAGAAACATGCATTGAGGTAGACGTAATATGTGTTACAGAACATTTTATTAAGTCAGGGTTAGAGGAAAATCTAACTTTAGCTAATTATCAATTGGCATCAATATTCAGCAGAAAAGACAGTAAGAGAGGAGGTGCATGCATATTAGTCAAAACGGGACATCATTGGAAAGAAAAACAAGAAATTGCCAAAATGTCATTAACCGGGGTATTTGAATGTTGTGCTATCGAAATGACTTATTGTGGTACCATTATTGTCTGTGTGTATAGAGTTCCTAAAGCAGGCAACTTAGGTGTTTTCTTTGAAAGACTGGAAAGTATATTGAAACTTGTTTGTAGTAAATGTAACAAAAATGTAGTTATAGCAGGTGATTTTAACATTGACATATTGCAGAAAAATAAAACCACGATAGAATTTGAATGTCTTCTAGCACAATATGGACTAATGTTAGAACTTAAAAGCCCAACTAGAATGCCTAGTAACACGTGTATTGATAATTTCATTCATAATTTTCATAAAACTTGTAAAGCATCCATAATTGAATTGTCACTCTCTGACCATACTGCCCAAATAATGGAATGCCCCATAAAAAAACAAGGGGAGATTAAGTTATGGCGAGTCAACAAACGGGATTATCATGTAGACAATATAGAAAAATTTAAAGCATGTCTCAACAGTCTTTCCTTTACTGAAATGTATTCTGCAAGTGATCCGAACGTAGCTTACGACATATTCATGGAAGCGTATGCGTTGTTCTATAACCTATGTTTTCCACTTAAAACGGTCATCATTAAATCTACAAGTAAATCTAAATGGATATCACGTGGTATAAAATTATGTAGCAGGAATAAACGGAAACTGCTCTGGAAATATAGACTAAACCCAAGTAATACAAATAAAACGGAATATAAAAAGTATATTAAAAAGTTTAAACTTATAATAAAACTAACCCAACGTGCTCAAAACATTCACAGATTAAAATCCTCAAATAATCTCGCTAAAACTACATGGAGTATAATTAACCAAGCTAAACAAAAACGTCCCGCCGATACTATCTCTAAAATAAAGACTAATGACAATAAGACAATTACAAAGCCGCAAGAAATAGCAAATGCTTTCAATGATTTCTTTGTAGATAAGATTGTGCCTATTCCAGGTCGAGGTAAAAATGTCACGAGTCATATTGATAAAAAAAAAATTCTATGTTCTTTTCACCTTCTGTTCCATCCGATGTTATAGCAATTATAAACACACTTAAAAACACTAATAGTGTCGGACACGATGGAATATCCACTCACATCATTAAGTCAACTAGCCAGTATATAGCAAAACATCTATGTCACATAATAAATTTAAGTGTAACAACAGGTATCTATCCCGATCAACTTAAAATTTCTGTAGTAAAACCACTTTTTAAGAAAGAAAATAAGGAAAGAATGGAATTTTATAGACCTATCACGCTAATACCCATATTCTCTAAATTTTTTGAGAAAGTAATTTATAAGCAACTACATTGCTATTTGGAGAAACAAAATGTTTTAGCGGAAGAACAAAAGGGTTTTAGACCAAAGAAAAACATAAATAGAGCAATTTATGATTTTCTGGATGTAGTTGTGGCAAAAGTCGATCAAAGGGTTCCAGTAAGCGCTGTCTTCTGCGACATGACGCAGGCATTTGATTACGTAGATCACAGTATTCTGCTAAAAAAACTTTTCTACTATGGTATACGAGGTAATGTCCTAAATCTAATACAATCATATTTGACCAATAGAAGACAATATGTTGAAATTAAGCGAATAAATGTTACAAATAAAACGGTAGAGGCACACAAATCACATATACGCACAAATAAGTTTGGTGTGGGGCAGGGCACCGTCTTAGGCCCATTACTATTCATTTTATATATAAATGACTTACCTAGGGCAACTACCCATCCAGTTACATTATTTGCTGACGATAGTACAGTTACACACCATAGAATGTAAAGACAAAAATTTGTACGAAAATGACATCAATACTACTCTAATAAGTATAGTAAACTGGCTTGATAACAATAATCTCAAAATTAATATAAGTAAAACTAAAATATTGCAATTTTCTCAAAGACTACATCATACAAATTTGGACATTAAATATAATAATAATAAAATCATACACGAAAATTCAACAAAATTTTTAGGACTAATTATCGATAGCAAAATGGACTGGAAATCTCATACAGAGACGTTATGCAAAAAAATTAGTAGTGCAGCATATGCCCTCCTTAAATTAGCGCCTAAAGTTAACCACACTGCCCTGCTTACCGCCTACCATGGTTCGGCTGCATCACATCTTAGGTATGGTATACTTTTCTGGGGAAACTCCACAAATAGAGATATGGTTTTTAAATCTCAGAAACGGTGTCTAAGGGCAATGTTTAATCTTAAAGTGGGGGACAGCTGTGAGACATGTTTTAAAAAATATAAGATTCTGACACTACCTTGCCTATACATTTATGAAGTTGCAATATTTATAAAGTCGAATCCGGAGCTCTTTGAATCTTTGGCGGACACGGTCACTCGTAGCAGACGTAATGCTACATGCAATAGGTTACGCATACGCAGGGCAAACACAACCCTATTTCACAAAAGTGTCTTCTGCATGGCTCCAAACATCTACAATAGTTGTAGTACATCTACAATCCCTAATGATATTAAGAATCTTAGCATAAACTTATTTAAAAGATATCTACATCGGTTCTTGATAGATAAATGCTATTATAATGTTCAAGACTTTATCTCAGGAAAATAAAGTAAACAATTTTTGTAGTGGAGTGAATTGACGGTGTTAATTACGTACTGTACCTATTATAATGACATCAAAAGTTTGACACTAGACGGAGCGTTCAGAAATTGAAATTTAATTCATATGGTTAACTTGGACTCCTGCCTTTTGAGTTCACGTTCCATTGCAAGCAGAATACGCACGAAACATTATAAATAAAAAAAAAAAAAAAACAATGGAAAATACTAATATTACAATGAGAAACAGACGCATTCGAAAATGCTATTCAAACGGTTCTGTTGATTCACTTGATACTTCGTGTTTAAATTTAAGTGTTAGGAGTATGATGGATTTATCCACACATATCAAGAGTGATGAAATATTGGAACTACAAAACCTAATTGAGAACTTACGAGGTCAATTGCAAAGTGCACACGCGGAAATAGAACAACTCAACTTAGATAATTCCACACTAAAACAAAAGTTAGAAGAAGAAATACAAAAGAATGAGCGGCTTAAAAGTTTGTGTACCAGTCTAACTACAAACTTAACTACGAGGAAAACTAATATATCGTCCAATAATACGAAGAAATTCAAAAATACACCAACAAACTTAAAGCCCAAACTGTCGGCGAGGAAATTAAATTTGGAATTAGAATTTCACACTCCGAAATCTTCCACCCGAATACACTCAGCAGCAGAAATCAACAAAAATGGGATTCACGAAGACAATGCGCGTAAAAACAATTGTAATTTGGAGTATAACAACAATAACAAGGACCTACCACTGAGAGAGGTACAAGAGTCAAAGGTAAATATTCAAGAAAAAGGAAAAATATTTCTACTTTCGGACAATCAAGGCAAAGGTATTATAAACGAACTACTGGAAAAGAAAAAACAATTTATTCTAGAAGATTATTCCATTCAGTCAATAACGAAGCCAAATGCAAAATCCAAGTACATCTTGGCTGAGTGCAGGAACTTGGCTAAATTACTGACTCCAAAGGATAATGTGGTTATTTTGACAGGGAGCAATGAGTCAAACCCCATCGAATTCATGTCTGAGGTATCTGTTGCTTTGTATTTCCTAAAAAAATGTAATGTATATATTGTAAATGTTTTGCAGAATGATGTACTCAACGAACGAAAACTCAATGAGCAGTTAAAACTTCTCACTAAGAACTACAATAACTGTACATTTATTGAGACAGATGGATATCATAATATCACACAACAAATAATATATAGTATAAACAGTTCTCAGTATAGCAACAAATTTCTCTCTTACAACAACCATAAAACCAAAGTAGTTGAACATAATAATCGAAAGACTTCTAGTAACTTCGTAAATGCTTGCAGCACAGTCATTGTAAGTCCGCAAAAAGGTACAATACCA
Organism: Spodoptera picta; assembly: GCA_038387885.1. NCBI lineage: Eukaryota > Metazoa > Arthropoda > Insecta > Lepidoptera > Noctuidae > Spodoptera > Spodoptera picta. The sequence continues at coordinate 6,063 of JAZHFQ010000519.1, forward strand.
TATTATTTTAATAGTTCAAAAATAAAAACTAACAAACTCCAAACAGATAGTGGTCATAATGGTAACACACATGGGACTCAACCCATTAAAGGTACTATTCCATACTATTTCCCCATTATAAAAAAACCGTTGCAAGTAGACGTAAATACAATGTCTAAACACTGGTTTCGACCCTAAATATTCTTTTACAGTATTACACCAAAACATTGCTGGAATCTTAAACAAAATTGAGGAATTGGAAGTAGTATTAGAGGAATTACATGATTTAAAGAAAAATATTGATTTTTTATGTCTTAGCGAACATTTCATAAAAGATGGTGAGGAAAAATATCTTAACTTAAACAATTTTTATCTAGCAGCAATCTTCTCACGGCAAGTTCAAAGGCGTGGAGGTACATGTATTCTGTGTAGACGAGGTTATGAAAGTAACAAGTTAGACATAACTAAAGATCTTGCAGTAGAAAAACATTTTGAAATATGCTGTATAGAAATAAAACAATTAAAACTAATCATAATATGCATATATAGAACACCTAATTCAGATATAAAAATATTTTTTGAAAATTTTAATAGAACTCTATCAAGACTTCAACATAAAAAACATAAAATGGTGGTTTGTGGCGATTTTAATATAGACCTATTAGCATCCGATTCAAATACTACGAATTTTAAGGAACTACTTTCTAATTATGGAATGCAATATCTAATACATCAACCAACTAGGCTCAACAAGTGTATAGACAATATTATCAGTAATGTCACAAATGCATCTGGTGAAACATTTAATTTTCATCTATCTGATCATAACACAGCTCAAATTGTTACTATAAAAATAGAAGAAAAACACCCATTAGACTACTATTTTATTGTTATCAATGACTTGAATAAATGTAATATAAGTAAATTTATTGAATGTATAGGTAGCTTAAGTTTTAGTGAAGTCTATGATTTAGAGAATACTAATGAAGCCTTTGATGAGTTTCATGAACTATTAAATCTCTTCTTCAAACTATGCTTTCCAAGTATAAAAATAAAAAAGAAATATACTAATATTAAACACAAATGGATAACAAAAGGGATTAAAAATAGCTGTTGTACTAAAAGATTGTTAAGACATAGATATTATAAGAATAGAAATAGCGTAGATAAAATTAAGTATAAAACATATTCAAAATTGTTAAGAAATTGCATGAACAACTTACAGTCATTATGCAACCACAAGCATATCACTAACTCTCAAAATAAAGTTAAAAGCACATGGGATGTAGTAAGACGCAATATGGGGAACGAGACAGTTAGAGAATATATTAATAAAATCGTTGATAATTGCATAACATTGACTTCAGGATCTGACATCGCAAATAGGTTTAATAAATTTTTCATTGAGGTAGCAAAGAATCATTCCCCAACTTCTTTTGATAGCCAAAATTATATGCATAACATTGATATTCAAAATAATAGTATATTCCTTCAACCTACGAATGCATTAGAAGTCTGTCGTATCATAATGTCATTGAAAAATTCAAAGTCAGCAGGGTATGACAATATAACTACAGAACTTCTTAAATCTGTATCTAAATATATTTCTTCGCCTTTAGCTCATATTATTAATTTATCTCTACAACAAGGATGTTTTCCAGAAAGGCTAAAAAAAGCATTAATCAAACCATTGTTTAAAAAGGGATCAAAATTAAACTTGGATAACTACAGACCTATTGCACTGACTCCAGTAATCTCGAAAATATTCGAGAAAGTTATGTATAGCCGTGTCCTAAAATTTTTAGATAGATATAATATACTAGTTAGTCAACAATACGGATTTAGGCAGAACAAGTCAACTACACTAGCAATCTACACATTAATTAAAACAATAATCAGCAATATTAATGAAAAAATACCTACATGTGCTTTATTTCTGGATCTAAGTAAGGCCTTTGATTTAGTTAACCATGATAGACTCATAGAAAAAATGGAAAAGTATGGTGTCAGGGGCCCAGCCAAGGATTGGTTTCAGTCATATCTATGTAACCGAAAACAGATTACTAGAATAACCAAATTCAATCAATTAACTAACAGCCTGGAATACTTTGATTCTAATCCGGATACCAACGACTGTGGTGTTCCGCAAGGCAGCATTTTAGGACCTTTACTATTTCTACTCTACATTAATGACCTACCAAGTTCAATAAAGCATCAATGTGTCCTATTTGCTGACGACACAACAATAATCATTAAATGTAATAATCCTCAAAACTTTGATATGGAAATTAATCAAACTTTGAATGACGTAATACAATGGCTAGATGTTAATAAACTAAAAATAAATATTTCTAAAACTAACTTACTACATTTTAAGACATGCCAAAGCAAACCTATACGCTTTAATGTAGTATATAATAATAGTATAATTAATCAGGTCAATTCATCAAAATTTCTTGGAGTTACGTTAGATGAGTGCTTCACTTGGAAGAACCACATTAATAACATTTGTAAAAAAATTAACCAATTCGTATTTGCATTACGTAAAGTAAAAGATGCTACATCCCAACATACTTCCTTGATGGTGTATCACGCCTACATCTGCTCTGTAATCCGATATGGTATTGTGGTGTGGGGAAACTCTTACGATATAGAAAGAATTTTCATTGCTCAAAAAAAATGCATTCGGACAATTTTTAACATGCGATGGTCCGAATCCTGTAAGCCTGTTTTCAAGTCACAGGGTCTTTTAACGGTGCCCTGCATATACATCTACGAAGTTGCTAAGTTCTTGAGATCTTATCCTATGCTCTTCCAACCGAAAGACAACAGAAATAAAAGAGAGGTTACACATTTACCATATGAAATACCTGTTCCTAAACTAGAAATGTTTCGAAAAAACTGTGTTTACATGGCTCCTCTGGTATATAATGCACTGCCAAAGTGTATAACAGAACTTCCCTTTAAAAAATTCTGTAATCAGTTACGTAAATGGTTGTTACATGAATGCTTTTATTCAATTAACGAATTTTTTTATAAATACCCATGCAAAAATTTTAGTATACATTTAGCTTCTAGATATAAGCCTAAATAAGCTAGTCCATTTAAAAGGTTCCTCATGTTCCTATTCTGTAGTAGCCTAAGATAAAAGATTTATTTATTGTTTGTTATTTAGTCTTATAGGCATCTGTTATTAAATGGTGTATTGTGTTTGGGTGATATGTCAAAAGTAAAGTTTATAACTGTATAACATATTAGCTGTTAAGAAAATTAGTTTTTAAGTAATTTGCATGCCGCTATGACGGCGAAACATGTTGACCTATTTTATGATTAAACAACTGTACCTACCGTGTTTCTGGCAAATAAAGATATTATTATTATTATTATTATACTTTTTTTTTTTTGTGAAAACCTTACAAATTTGCTATTACAATTTGATTGATTTTGACATTTGAATTTAACTAATTTATGACTATTTGATTTACATACTATTATTTTCTGTATCTTTTTTTCTTTTTTTTTGTCGATTGTTGATATATAACTCTGTTCAGCAAATAAAGACATTTGATTTGATTTGATTTGATAGAATTTTTAATAGACAATAAAAAAAAAAAGCAATTTCTAATAAACAAAATAATAATATTAATTTGCGCGTGCTAATGCCAAAAGGGCCTCCACCTCAGCATATAGTTGGACGTTTGTGCCCAACGCTGGTTTTCAGGTGGCACCCTGCAGTGACTCACGGACGGCGGTGCCGCCCTTCAATGAGGACAGAAAATAAACATGAAATTATATAAATTTTGCTGAAATGTGCATGTGTGTGTGTGTGAAAAATTGTGAATAGAATAATATATATATCCGATAGTACATGTATATACATACAAACAAAATGTAAAAATGCAATTACCTCTATAAGAGGTAGTCACTTTTGACGTTTACTCTTTTTTTTTTAAATGAATTGGGGGTTATTTCACATTTTTGATTGTCAAACAAAGACAGTTTTAGTGACAACTCTGCTGAGCTCTGATTCATTCCGACCAGCGCACCCACAAAGAAACAGCCGCCGGCCTCTGGTCACAGGACACAAAAACTCCAGCATAGTTTACGAGTGGCGGAATGATCACAATTAAAACACAATTATTAAAATAATGGCGAGGTACATTAAAACAATACTCACACGCTGAGCACCTAACCAACACGCAAAGACTTGGTCTGAGGACAACTGCCTGGTACTGAATCCTGTGAAATCTAAATATATGGTCTTGGGTAGCAAGAGGACAATCAGTGTTATGCTGTCTGCTGGGCCAGTAGTTACAATTAACAATGAAAATATAGAAATGGTAAACGCAGCGACCAATTTGGGTCTCACTATGGATCCAGAGCTACACTTTGAGAAGCACATATTAAATAGTACAAGGAACTGTTTTTATAGACTAAAAACTTTATACTGCTTTAGGAAATACTTGAGTGTAGCTCTGCGCAAACAACTTGTGGATAGTCTGGTCCTATCAAGACTGAACTACTGCGATACAGCTTATGGTCCATGCTTACTAGCAAAAACAAAAAGATTGGTGCAGCGTGTTCAAAATGCTTGCATAAGATACTGTGTGGACATACCACGAAGAAGCCATGTCACCCCTTTTGCGAATCAAAACAATATTTTAAAAATGGAAGCTCGGAGACGTTTGCACATGGCAGGCCTATTGTTTGGAGTTATTACTACCCAAAAGACACTGTACCTGTATGAAAAATTACAGTGGAGACAGAACAGTTCAATAAACCACATACGCTCAACTACAAATCCACTATCCATCCCTCAGCACAGAACAGCGGCCTTCAGGGGGAGCTTCAAATATGCTGCGACTCACTGTTGGAACAACCTGCCACCACCAATGCGAGGCCTGAAAACCAAAAAACACTTCTTAAAACAGTTGAAGAATTTTCTGTTAAACACACAAAAATGTACATAGATTACAGACACTACTTACATACATAACACATACAATTCACTACTCACCTCAAGGGTCGCGGCCTTCCAACATGGTGATGCACAGGTATCCAACAGGTTCGTTCGTAGCTGCAGCCTCCCCAATTATAACATAACATCACGCCTTTTTATCCCCGAAGGGGTAGGCAGAGGTGCACACAGAAGTAACACCCACTTTTCACAATTTATGTTATGAGTCCCATGTAATAGGGGGTGAGCCTATTGCCATATACCGGGCACATTTCCAGACTCCGTGCTACTACTGAGATTTTTTTTTTAAAACCCAGTAATACTTTGCCCGACCCGGGAATCGAACCCGAGACCCCTTGCCCGGCAGTCGCACTTGCCACCACTCGGCCAACGAGGCAGGCCTCCCCCATCATTTATGTTCAATATAGGTATTTCTGTATTTTACAGGTTATGCCGGCTACTTGCTGTAAATACAAAACACACACTTCATATTACACTCACACACGGTACACTACTGCTTTATAGCAACAATTCACGTCACTACATCTACAAAGTTAAGTGAATCATGGTCTGCACTCACGTCATTCGTTGCATTGCATTCATGTTCGCTGGCGAATAGTGAAGCTGGCGGGACGCCATTACGTCACCCAGGGATGTGCTGAAAATCAGCGCTGCGACGCTAACCTCTTGAGGTTTAAGTCACAGAAATTGCTGAGCATATCCTGTTTTTGCGCACGCATACATGACGCACAATATTGGGGCAAGGGGTTACGCTAGCATCAAGTACCTATAATTGATTCGTATTGTTTTATTATAATTAAACTTTTATATAATAATATACTCCATCCAATTTTATGAAATGCATGCATGAAGTAAGTAGGGTGTTCCTTGTCTATGGTCCACAGATAATGTTAGATATTAAGTAGGTATTCTATAATTTCAGTAAATAATAAGTCTGTGGACCATGGACAAGACTTCACTTCATTTTATTTTTTTAGCATTTATTTTATTTTATTTTTATTTTTGGTTATGTTATGTGTGTTTTGCGAAAAATAAATGGTTTTTCTTTCTTCTTCTTTCTTTCTAATGTTCACCTCTGCATACCCCATTGCGGATAAAAGTGATGTTATGTTATGTTGTTATTCCTAATTTTTTTAGGTAGACGTGTATAATAAGCTTACATTTACTTAGATTACTTAAATATTCGAAGGCCTAATTACCCCCCCCCCCAGTCTCCTCAATGGTAACGCACTTGTAACGCCTCGGTTGTCCAGGTGTCCATGGGTGGCGCCGATTGCTTACCATCAGGTGATCCGTCTGCTCGTTTACCGGTTTATGCCATAAAAAACTATATACCTAAATTTTTGTCAACAGATTAACATTAGTCGAGAATCATTCTAAACTTTGTGCTATCACTGAAAATCATCCTATAACAGACAATCTCGTTCATAATTTTTCAACAACAATAGATACTTGTGAAATAGCAAGAACCTAAAATCCCTTACTCATCAGTCACTCTCCTAAGCATCGAGTCAACGTGACGTCACAGTAATTATAGTTAACACGAGCCCGATCCTTACAAAAGTAATTAATGTTCCCGTTACTGTCACAGATAGGTGAGCGTCAGCAAAAAAAGGTTATCGTCATTAATCCCTTTATTAATGGCCTGTGCGCTGCCCTTGTTTTTCTGACCCTACATATAATGTAATGTTTTGTTGATCATAAATAATGCATGCATGTAATTAATTTTCAGCGAGTTTTTCGGGTGATTTTATTAATAGAAGTTTAAAGAGGTTGTGTGATGAAAGAGAATCGCTTTTTGCATTGTTAGTTGTTATTTTTTTGCATATTGTAATAGCCAGTTAAATGACTCAGGTTGAAACTCGGTGTAATGTAGTATTATGGTATTATCAACTGTAATTCAGGTTGCAAATACAATATACAGCATAGACTTTTTTTTAAGGGGGGAAAATCATCGATTGACTGCTCCGGCCTAGGGTGAGGCGGGAGGGAGTGTCAGACTCTTACTGACTAAAAACCACCCCGTCCCTTCTCCTGCACTTCGGGCCGGAGCCCCGGTTACCCGTTAGGTTCTCCGCGACTTACAGTATAGACTAAGACTACTACTAACTATTTATTAATTAGACTAGCTGACCCGGCGAACTTCGTAGCGCTTAAAAATTATTTTTCTTATCTTCTAAACCTTCCCTGAACTTCCATGAATAAATTTTTGAAAAAAAAAACCAAAATTAGCCAATCGGGTCAGCCGTTCTCGAGGATTAGCGAGATTAACGAAAGAAAATTCATTTTTATTTATATAGATTCTTAAGTATTACATTATTATTATGCCTTGTGGATTGAGTTGTCACACTGCTAAAGCCTAATTCGATTGATGTAGAAGCAAATGGGTATTTATGTTACGATGTTTTCAATTATGATTTTAGTATCTGTTCCCCTAGCAAACAAAAAAAACTAATTAATGAAATATGAAAGTTGTGGTTCTCCTCTGTATATCCATCTGTGAATAACAAACGTAATATTATTATATAGGACAAAGGCATAAAATAGTCAAGACATACAATGACAAATGCTTTATGAAATATTTATATCTCTTCTATTACAAATGCAGTTGCAGTCAGCCGATTCTCCGTGTCATTAGGTTAGACAACTGCATTTGTGGAAATCCGATTTTTCATTCGAAATACAATTTATGCTCTTAGTTTTGTCATACTGTGAATTTCACCCGTGATTTTTCGTATCAGTTTATTCAAAGTCTTTCTGTAGTTATATAGTCAACAATTAAAATAAAATAAAACGTATGTTATGGTAATACTATGAATTATAATAGATACTCGTGAAACACTCTTTTTATATCACTTTATTCAACAACATCATCGTAGTGTAGTTAATCAAGAAAATTATCATAAATTGCAAAAATACATAACATACCATAACGCCTTTTATCCCCGAAGGGGTAGGCAGAGGTGTACATTATGCCACTGTACAATGTAACACCCACTTTATGTTATGAATCCCATGTAATAGGGGGTGAGCCTATTGCCATATACCGGACACAATTCCAGACTCCGTGTTAATACTGAGAATTTTTTAAAAACCACGCAATATTTTGCCTGACCCGGAAATCCGACCACTTGCCCAGCAGACAAAAATACTTGCAAAAATACTTCTACCTCTAAATTAAAATTAATTTCAGTATTGATTTAAAATTAAATAATTTGTATAGACAATGCCATATACATAAATACCTCTTTAGTAATTTACTTAATCAAAAAGGGATTGGCAACTTCATTTCAGTGATTTTTTTCTTCTATTCCATTTTTTAAATATTCCTTTACTGTTAACGCCTATCGAGTTAAACCGCCGTATTTCAAAGTTCTGTTTTAATATTTCCAATATGGCCGTGACGCTGCCGCTAATTAAAAAGATTTAAAGCCTTGTCATCTTAAGATTAAGGTCATTCCGGGGACAGTCTCGTCTGCTGGTATTTAAGATAGTAATATTTTTGTATAATTTCTGTACTATTTATTTATTTAATGTTATGTTATGTATTCCGGTATTTTTATACCTTAATCAAAAAGCTAAATATTTTCGGAATTTAAAAACGTAGGTATTATATGAATTACAATTTTTATTTTTAAAAGGATTACCCGTTAGATACATGTCACATTTTGCCTAACTAAAACATTGTCAACACAAAACTGAATTAATTAAGTTGTTATCTCTTAAAAAAGTCATAAAGAAAAATCAGTAACCGAATTTCCTCAAACTGCCTTTCGATCGATTGAGAAGTTTCCTTTGCTTAATAGAGTTGATGAAACGACATATAAAGTCGTTTGCAAAGCAGTCAGCATGGGAGTAAAAAACAAGGTACGACGTCGTCCTAAAACATTAGAAAAAAAAAGAGGACAGCTGTATATTGCACTGAGATCTCAAAACAACTAATATTTTACTAGCAGAAGATGACGTGTTCTGATAGTGGTACATTTTTGAATGGCCGGAGACTTTGAATCCTAATCAGCAATATACGCCGGGCGTGTACTACAGCTACATAGCAAAACATACTCTATTCCAACATACATGTGTGGATTGTTGAGTGTATCATCATCATATCAGTCCCCGGAACTACAACAGCTGAACATAGGCCTCCCTCAATGAAGAGTTGGGTGTATAGTTTGCTGAATTAATTAATTTGAAACCACTGTTTTCCGGAACATCTGAGTTGAATCAGTTAAAAATTATATTTCAATTCAACCTCTTTAATTGGATACTAATATTGCCATTTTAGAAAAAAAGTTTTTTTTTACTCTAAACTACGTCTGACAGTCGCGATGTGGGTATTTTTTCAATATCACTTTTCTGAGAACAGTTGATTTATTAAGACATACTAACGATGTTATCATTTGTCTCAATCCGTTGGGTGGTTTAGAAGAAACGAGTTAATAAATAATATTACACTCATACCCATATATATACCTCTATATATAAGATAGGCGCGAAAAATAATACCCTCCTTCAGTCGGGTAAAAAGTTACACAGTTCTCACTCATTTCATACTCAGAGCGCACTCAACTTAGTAATGTGCCTACACCATAACGAGTTGTTAAAATAATATTTAAAATTCAAAGTTGGAACGCGTTCGCACCATATTTCATTTAAGGAGTTCAGTAACTTTGAGTTTTTATTTATTTATTACTGGCAAACTTTGGCCATGCTTTATTTTAATACTACTGGGAAAACGATATTTCTGTAAGTTCAAAAGTGGAATTAATTTAGTACTGACTTTTGGGAGCGATCGTTCAAATTGTTTGTAAAGTTGGTAACATTACGCCTATATTTCTATAAAGGTGTGAACAGATTGACAGATCCAATAGTCATGCCAATATGTGTTATGTAATTGATGTTCTATCATTCGCCTTTAAGGGTGCTTACATTGGGTTCAAAGCTACCGAAGGTAAGAACCATTGGGAGGTGTACCGACTTTTATGTAGTTTTCAAGATTATTAAAACACAATCCACAAACGGTAAAGGAGAATATCGTAAGGAAACCTGGGCTTATAATTTTTAATTATAAGTTTGAAATCGCCAACCCGCATTGAGCAAGCGTCATGATTAATGGTCAAACCTTCTCCGTATGACCTTTGGTCAGCTGGGGCCACTTATAGGCTTGAGGTGATGATGTGAACCATTTTTACATTTATTTATTTAAGCTTCATGCACAAAATGTACATAAGGTGGACTGAATGCCGCAGGCATTTTCTCCCAGTCTGACCTTTGGGTGATGCAGAGAAGAGTTAATGGTATGAGCAATTTTAAAGGGCTGATAACGCCCTTACAACTTCTTCGATGTTGCCGATGTCCATGGATGATGCTTCGCCATTATTATCGTCACAAATAATCCGTCTGCTTATTCACTATAAAGGTTGTCTTACATCATAATATGGCTGTATGCTTTTCACCATTACAAAAAAAAATAGACAGCTACTATTTCATCTACTTATGTAATTTAAAGGGACACTAAGCTACTAAGTACTTCATCGTAAGGCCAATCATTTGTCCCGTAACGTTTGCCTCAAATGCCATTCAAAAAGCGTATTTAAAAACAAAAGCTGAAAGTATAATTTTGAAAGTCCAACGAGGCGTACGTTGGTAAATTAGCCGTGAAATTAAGTTAAATTAAGCAACTGTTGTGTTAAAGTCATGCATTTTAAATGCTTAACTACTATTTTGTTAAACTTTTAAAAGAGGATTTTCAAAGTTCAAGTTGCTAAACAGCTATAATAGGGATGATGACGGGGTATGAAATTTAAAAATGTATTTAGCCCGTCAGTTAGGTAATGAAAATATATTAGACACGTATCTTTTTATTTTGTTTTAAGAAAACAATACTTAAATAAAAGAACTCAAAGTTTAGAAGTGGGATGTAAAACGTCATTTCTACGTATAAAACAGCCCTAGAAGTGACGTCACGCGATGTTATAAATCAATATATCGTCGAAATATTTGTTTCGTAATGTGTGTTTTGTAAGGAAATAAAAGATACGTGTCTAATATTTTAAAATAATGTACCAGACGGACATTAAAATAAAAATTAGTCATCTACCGCATTATGTTCTAACCAACTTTATAACGGCCTATAGCCTTGTATCCCTTTTTAATACACTTACGCCCGAATACTGAAATGCTACTAAATTTTACATTATACTTAAATATAGTGCTATCTCTGTCATTTTATAAAGAATTTCTAGTGATAGAACTATACTTAAGCGCGACTTGAATAGCCTTTCAGTATTCCGGCGTTAAATGCAAACGCAACCACTAGCGTTTCGGTTTCATTTTATCGAACCCTTTATAATTTAAAAACAAATATTGCTTTCATAATGGAAGGTAACTAAATTGTCTTTTACCTCTATACGACACAAGTTAGCAATTAATAGTTAAAATATTTGTACCAAAAAGTATTTATCAAGAAATAAAATAGAAAAATCGTTAATGGCTCCGTCTCTTTGCTACCAATATATTATCTACTTTGGTTTCTAATCAATAGACATGAAACTCCGAGCATCATCATCATCATTAGCTTGTATTCGTCCACTGCTGGACATAGGCCTCTCCAAGGGCACGCCACTAAGCTCGGTTTTCATCTCTTCTCATCCAACTACAGCCAGCCACCTTTTGGATGTCGTCACTCCATTTAGCTGGAGGGCACCCTACACTGCGTTTGCGGTCGGACGCGGTCTCCACTCTAGAACACGTTTACACCAACGGTTATCGGTTCTTCGACAAATGTGACCGGCCCACTGCAACTTCAGCTAATAAGCTGAAGTGGCAGTGGCGATAACTTTGGTTCTTAGTCGGACCACTTCGTTTAGGATTCGATTCGAAAGAGACTCCGAGCATAACCCTCTCTATAGCTCGCTGCGCGACCTTAAATTGGTGGACCAGTCGCACTGCCAGTATCAACGTCTCGGTTTCGTATGTCATTACTGGGAAGACTTTTGTCTTCAGGTTTTGCGGTATCTGTGACGAGAAGACTTGATTAAGTTTTCTACATGCTCCCCAGCCAAGTTGTACCCTTCTACGAGCCTCCTTCTCGAAGCTTCCTATTAAGCTGCAGGGTTCATCCCAGGTAGATGTATTCCTGAACAACTTCGAGAGGCGACCCATTGATGACGAAGAACGAAGACCCAATTGGAATCCAATAATATGACGCATTAATAAAGAAATTTTAAAAGCTGAATGTTAGTAAAATTTGTGAACTACAGTCGATAAAAAATTTAAAACCGTAAATAAACGTCAGCCGCCCGTAACTTGTACAGATTTTAATTAACTTTGAGATTTTTACTGTAAATTGAAAAAATGGAACAACATTCTCGTCTTATAGTTGAGAGCTGTCATTTAGTCATTTGAATGACTTGCTCGTTTCGTGGAGGAAATTAAATTTTAATAACAAAGACTTTTTGTTGTGTATTTACTTATTTTACTTTTACTTATATTCAAAATGATGTAAGGCTCTGAATAGAGAACACACTAAATTATCATTTGATAAAATTTTGTGATACTTATATTTTTCATTTTCAATACCAAGCAAGAATGTCGATGTGGCATTTAAATATATCTTGAAACAAGTTCTCTTCAGAACTTTATAGAATACTCAGAAATGATAACCTTGGAATTATTAAGTGTATAGTTAGGATTGTCTATAAAACATCAACATCTTGTACGGCAATAAGTAAATGTGGTACAAGTATCGCCATCTATGGGTTTCTTATCGAACCCATTTATCCCGCCACCGGCCGCCATCCCTAACGTGCAGATGATGTTGTTTCATGGCACAACAAACATAGAAATATGAATATTATTATCACGCTTTCATACTTTAAAAAATCGATCCTTTATAATAATATTATTATTAGAGAAAAAAAAAGAAAGAAGAATGAAAGAAAAATCTTTATGTCGCACGCTAAAAACAGGTGACACTTACAGATTATATCATAACATCATCACGCCTTTTTATCCCCGAAGGGGTAGGCAGAGGTGCACATTACGGCACTTAATGCCGCTGTACAATGTAACACCCACTTTTCACTATTTATGTTACGAGTCCCATGTAATAGGGGGTGAGCCTATTGCTACTACTGAGAATTTTTTACAGATTATAACTTACAGATTATAGTGATAGTTTATTAGTAAGTAATACTAATGGGTACATATTCATATCCCAACTCTGTGGTGGGTCTTTCACTCATTTTCTATTGGCCCCTAAATGACTCGCGGACGAACAAGCCACCAATCGGACAAAGATAAAATTCATAATCAATAGAAATTCAAAGACTCCATGCTCATTACTTATTTTATGTCCGTACATTTCTCTATAATAATAATAATAATAATAATAAAACTTTTTATTCAGATAACAATGATCCAATTGGTTAGTATTACAAAACTTACGACTAGTGTTAGTATAACTTAATCTATACGACCCCTGCCCGATCCATGACTGGAGGTATCAATACCTATATGAGTACTGATACATCGACTCATGTACAGACAGTCTAGCCTACTGGCTATCATCCTCAGAACGGTGTTACTACTACCACGCACTCTGCTTAGCATTGACGCGCAACGCTTACGCATAGTGGCGTAGAAGCAATCGATGCGCGTCTCCATAAACATCCGTGATGCACTACAGTGGCGAGGCAGCCGCAACACCGCTCTAAGGGCATTATTATATTGTACCCGTAGGGCACTGTACGCCCCCGCAGTATAGACGGCCCATAGGCTGCAGGTGTAAAAAGACGTACAATAGGCTCGAAATAGTGTGATTTTAACATCCCTGGTACATCGCGCAAACCTGCGAGCAATCATGTTTGCTCTGACGGACAGCGCCCTACGTTCACGCTCGATATCCATGTCGTCTCTAAGGTCCTCGGTGATTACATATACTGTAAGACTGAACGTATGCATTAAAATAATCTTTTATTAAAATCTTCTTCAGTCACTTGCAGAAGGGCCTCTTTGCCGGTGAACGGGAAGGCTGGCTATTCATGGTACGTCTTTTCTAACGACGAAATATTAAAATCACAGGTTTTAGCGAATGTTAAATATGATAATGATTTTTGTTGTAAAAAGAGGCATACGTGACGAATTAGAATAGAATAGAATATAACTTTATTGTACACCATTAATAATACAGTACATACAGAAAAGGAAATGACAAATATAAATAAAAATAATAATGGACACAAAGGCGGTTTTATCACTTATATTCTACCAGACAACCTTTGGGTGGATATAATGAAGAGAAATATTTAGACGGGCTGTGTACTAAGAAAATAAATAAATAACGTAGTAATAATACATACATACATGTGTTACGTATCGGTGCTGACACGTGTACCTACACCGTGATCAACGCCGTGTCAGCAGGCCCAGATCTGCTGAATCAAGACATTACACCTACTTTGATGCAACGAAGGTTCTACGGAGTATTGCAACATTCGAACTGCTGAGTCGTCTCATCTTATCGTCGCCTTGTGCCCAGCTACGAATCGCTGCATCATCGTTCACCCCACTAGATTTAACCTCAATAAAACCTTCATACTAATTTTATAATAAAGAATTTTAAGATAAGAAAGCAGTGTTGTTCCAACATCGAACGCATTCGCACTTAGGTTAGTTAGATTTTAGAAGTTACCATGTAATTTTAATTATAATAAACTTAGTTTAATGATTATAGTTTTCATTTGCACCCTCTGTCGCTGGCAGAAACATAACTCATGTACATATACATACATATAAACATAAACATGCATACATATACACATACATACATATATACATACATACATACATGATTACATACCTACTTACACTTAAATATACCATAATTATGGACCACATAGAAGGAATCAGTTTGATGATGACATTATAGAGAAGAGAGGTAGTGCTTCTTAACTTGCTCCTTAAACGCAGCCAACGACTGAGCTTGTCTTATCGACACTGGCAATGCATTCCACAACCTAACAGCTTGCACAGTGAATGACTTGCTGTAGAATTTTGAGGAATGCTGGGCCATCTCCAATCTCAGATTCGCTGACGACCTCAGTGATCTCGAATGTGCGTCATTTAGGAACTTGAAACGTTCTTTCAGGTAAGAGGGGGCAAACGGATTGAACAGTATGCTGTAAAGTAGGGACAAGATATGAGTATTCTGGCGAAGGCGGATTGGCAGCCACTTGAGTATATTGCGATATTCGG